>JBBGZY010001633.1:980000-1002500 GCA_037952925.1 Lithobates clamitans
TTTAGCATGCCTTAAACCATCTCCAAAACATAAATTCTGTTTGTTGTTTTGGAAACAGTAGAGAATAATTAAAACTCTTAATTTTTATTGTCTATGTCCAGTTTGGTAAATTTTCCTTTACTTTTTGTCTTGAGTCACAACAGGACTTACGAGGAGATCTCTGCAAAGTAATTTTTCTTAGATAATTGCAACCAGAACAAGTGGTCCCCATTGGATCATTTTCCCTCTACCTCTGTTCCAGTGAAAACGCCATATTTTTTTCACACTTTCGCACCCTGTGATAATAATCGCAAAGACTAATAGGGTAAACCTCACCAATGGGCACACGGACAGCAATAAAAAGAACTGATAAAGGCTCCAACCCTACTTTATCTAAAACAAACTGGGATTGATTTACTAAAATTGGAGAGTGCAAAATCTGGTGCAACTGGGCTTAGTAGCTAATCAGCTTCTAACTTCAGCTTGTTCAATTAGGCCTCATGCACACGAGACACTGTTAAACTCGTGTTCAGAGGCAGTTGGACACTTTTTTTTCAACTGCTCCTGAACCCATTCAATGTTATTCTATGTGTCCATGTACATAGTCTCGTTTTTTGGCGTTTTTAGGAAGTTGCGTTTCACCTCGTTTTTCCAGAAGCAAAAAAATGGGTTCAAACGCAAACGTTTTCCACGTTTCAGACGCCAAAGGCGGCTAATTGCGGGTACCGGGTTTAGCCACGCTTGTGTTTATAAGTGTTTTTTACAACCCGACTTTGGGGCCCCATATCTTGGGGCCACTTGGTGCTAGGAACCCCAAATTTGGTATGCAAACACAGTGGAACTACAACATATCCAATTTTGGGGTTCCTAGCATAAAGTGACCCCAAGATATGGGGCCCCAAATTCAGGTCACAAAATGTCATTCTCTGCTGCAGAAAATTGCTTGACATTTTGCGACCCGACTTTGGGGCCCCATATCTCGGGGCCACCTAATGCTAGGAACCCCAAATCCGGTGTGCTAACACAGTTGGACGAACAATATAACATATCCAAATTTGGGGTTCCTAGCACAAAGTGGCCCCGAGATATGGGGCCCCAAAGTCGGTCGCAAAATGTCAAGCAATTTTCTGCCGCAGAGAATGACATTTTGTGACCCGAATTTGGGGCCCCATATCTCGGGGCCACCTAGTGCTAAGAACTCCAAATTTGGATATGATATATTGTTAGTCCAACTGTGTTCGCACACCAGATTTGGGGTTCCTAGCACAAAGTGGCCCCGAGATATGGGGCCCCAAATTCGGGTCGCAAAATGTCAAGCAATTTTCTGCCGCAGAGAATGACATTTTGTGACCCGAATTTGGGGCCCCATATCTCGGGGCCACCTAGTGATAGGAACTCCAAATTTGGATATGTTATATTGTTAGTCCAACTGTGATAGCACACCAGGTTTGGGGTTCCTAGCACCAAGTGACCCCAAGATATGGGGCCCCAAATTCGGGTCACAAAATGTCATTCTCCGCTGCAGAAAATTGCTTGACATTTTGCGACCCGAGTTTGGGGCCCCATATCTCGGGGCCATTTGATGCTAGGAACCCCAAATCTGGTGTGCTAACACAGTTGGACTAACAATATAATATATCCAAATTTGGGGTTCCTAACACTAAGTGGCCCCGAGATATGGGGCCCCAAAGTCGGGCAACAAAATGTCATTCTCTGCTGCAGAAGTGCTTGACATTTTGCGACCCGATTTTGGGGCCCCATATCTCGGGGCCACCTAGTGCTAGGAACTCCAAATTTTGATATGTTGTAGTGCTCGTTCCACTGTGTTAGCATGCCAAATTTGGGTTTCCTAACACCAAGTGGCCCCGAGATACGGGCCCCAAAGTTGGGTCGCAAAACGTCACTCTCTGCTCTGCAGACGCTTCTAGACGCAAACGCGGCTAAAATGCCGGTTTCAGCTTTTAAAAACGTGTTCAGCAGAGTTTGCACCGGTGTCTCGTGTGCATGAGACCTTAAGCTTTGACAATAAAACCTGGAAGCTGATTGGTTTCTATGCAGAGCTGCACCAAATTTTGCATTCTCCAGTTTTAATAAATCAACCCCACTGTCTTTAGGCACTATTTAGTATGCTTTGGAGCTGATTTACTAATACTGGAGGATGCAAACTCTGGTGCAGCCCTGCAGACAAACCAGCTTCCAGTTTTTTTTTTTGTCAAGGCTTATTTGAACAAGCTGATTGGTTTTTATGCACAGCTGCACCAGATTTTGCACTCTCCAGTTTTAGTAAATCAACCCCATTGGGTTTGCATTTGCTGGTGAGTTAAACCATCCGGGAAGTTCCTTTTATCTCTTGAGAACCCTATAGGTGAGATCTCCCATCTTGAGGTCCTGGGTCTAATGACCAAATGTGGCCGTTATGACGGCTTTCCGATTGCTAAATATTTTCCTTATTTCATATATTTTTAATTCCACAGGCATAACTGAAACACCAAAGGTGGGTGGGAACACACAAAACTCCAGATAAAGAGTTGGAAGGGAGATCTCACCATTAGAATCTCCAAGACATAAAAGTAATCCAAGGCCAACTCAGCCTACCAAGAAAGGTGAAGCCCATTGGGGTTGATTTACTGAATAGGTTGTTCAATTTGAAAAGAGAATTTTCCCATGGTTTTGTGAATAAGGTGAATCTCTGTTGACTTTCATTATCCAATCATGTGCAAGCAAAAATACTTAAAAAAAAAAATTCCTTGCATTTGATTGGGTATTCTTAGCCAAGGTGATTTTTCACCACATTAGCTAAGCTGAGGGAACATTCCCCTGCAAAGCGAACAGCCAATTTGCCATTATTTTGGCCAGTAATGGTTTCCAGTGAATTTTATTTCTTTTTCAACTGATGTTTTTAGCTATCAAACTGCTATAAGTCTTTAAGACTTATAGCGGTTTGATAGTTAAAAATATCATTTGAAAAAGAAATAAAATTGACTAGAAACCATCACTGGCCAAAATAAAAAGACTGGCAAGCATAAATCATTTTACAATAAACATAAGCCAAGAAAGTTGAGGACCAGATAGAAGTTCTATGTGCTATCCATCCATACTGATATAATACCATAACAAAGTTATTAATTACAAATGTAATGCATTATAAAGGAATGTAACATAATATATTACATACAATAATATAACATATATAAAATAATCAATAGTTATCCTGCCATACCTTGGTGTTCCTGGTGTAGATAAAGTAGATGTGAAGCTCGGTCCTCTGCTCCTGGGGAGATACTAACCACACTGTATATAAAAATGTTGTCTAATGTTGGTGGGGGCATCCATGTTTATATAGGACCTGTAACACAAAGGGGAGGACTCAGGTTAATGTCACTTTCTAAAAAGGTGATTGACTGATTTACAAGCGCCATTGTCCAGACGTCAACCAGACACTGACCACACCTAAAAACTGACTTTCTGAGGACTCTCGCTTTAAATGTGCTAAACTTTATTACAATCCAAATTATTGTACACAATGAACTATTTCCTTTTACTGTACCTGACTTTATCTGCAATATATTTGAAATACAGTTTTTTTTATTTTTTCGCCAAAGCTTAAAGTGGAGTTCCACCCAAAAGTGGAACTTCCACTCATCAGATTCCTCCCCCCCTCCGGTGACACAGTTGGCACCTTTCAGGGGGGAGGGGGGGTACAGATACCTGTATATTACAGGTATCTGTACCCACTTCCGGCATAGATAGCCGCAGAATCTGCGGTTATTTACGCCACTTCCTGCTCCCTCCCCGCTGCCTGCTGGGAAACACACGGGTCCCAGAGGCAGCAGGGACCATCCGTATTGCGCTGCGCGACTCGCGCATGCGCAGTAGGGAACCGGGAAGTGAAGCCGCACGGCTTCACTTCCTGATTCCCTTATCGAAGATGGAGGCGGCAGCACCCGAGGACGGAGAGACGCTTCGGCCTCGGGTGCCGACACCGCGGGCCCCCTGGACAGGTAAGTGTCCATGTTTTAAAAGTCAGCAGCTGCAGTATTTGTAGCTGCTGACTTTTAAAAATAAAATTTTCGGCGGCGCTCCGCTTTAATTGAGCAAGCTGAAGTTAGAAGCCGATTGGTTTCTATGCAGAGCTACACCAGATTTTGCACTCTCCAGTTTTAGTAAATCAACACCATAGATTGATCGATAAATACATAGCAATAATGTTTATTGGAAAGGTTATAGTTACTTAGGTGACTATACTATTTACATAGATATATACTGTATCTTTGAAGATATGTTTAACTAGGATTATATACAATACAAAGATTGCACACTTTACTATTTTATTTTTCTGTGCCTGATTTTATCTACAGTATATATGGAGATACATGGGCAGATAGAAAAAACATCCATAGATAGATAAGAATAATGTTTATTAGAAGGGTTATAGTTACTTAGATAAACGTATACTAATTACTTAGATGAACGTATATTAATTACATAGATAATATTATTATTTTTATATATATATATATATATATATATATTGTGTATATATTAAAATTATTATAATTATATATATTATTATATATAATACATAGATTGTACACTACAATTATGAATTTTACTGTGTTTGATTTTATGTACAATTTATCTGAGAAATTGTTAGACAGATAGACATAGATCCATAGATAGATAGATAGATGGGTAGTTTATTGGACAGGATACAGTTATTTAGATGAACATATATTAACACATGTTAATTACATTAGATAGATAGATAGATAGATAGATAGATAGATAGATAGATAGATAGATAGATAGATAGATAGATAGATAGATAGATAGATAGATAGATAGATAGATAGATAGATAGATAGATAGATGTCTGTCTATCTATATCTCAAATAAATTGTACAAAAAAATCAGACACATTAAAAATAGTTAATTGTACGGTATAGTTATATTCATACTAATGTCCAACAATATATATCATATAATTTATACTGTATGTTATGTGTAATTAATACAGCCCATCCAATGAATATCTATCTATCTATCTATCTATCTATCTATCTATCTATCTATCTATCTATCTATCTATCTATCTATCTATCTATCTATCTATCTATCTATCTCAACCTACCAGTGAAATATGTCAATTAATCGGGGCTTTTTTTTAGCGGGAACGCAGTTCCGGCACCCCCAGCACTGAATGTATGTTATAGCATGGGGTGTGGGGTGTGCTGGAGGGTCTATTGATGTTGGCTGCTGGGGGATCCATTGTCACTGGTGGGGATCTGATTTTGTGTGAGGGTATATTGTTGCTGATGGGGAATCTATTGTTGCTGTGGGGGGTCTTATGTTGCTGGAAGGGATCTACTGTTGAGGGAGAGGTCTATTTTTACTGGCCGCTGGAGGATCTATTGACGCTGGCTGCTGGGAGATCTGTTGTTGCTGCTGGGGGGGGGGTTCTAATGTTGCTTGGGTGGATATTTTGTTACTGGGTGCGATATTTTATTGTTGGTTGGGGTGGAGTCCAATGTTGCTTGGGGAGTCTATTGTTGTGTGGGGATCTATTGCTGGCATTCTATTGTTCCTGGCTGCAGGGGATCTATTTTACTGCTTTTCTTTTTATCATTAACATGTTCCATACAAATGATTTAGCACCACAAAATTATACTTGGTTCTGTATTCTCTAAAAGGGACATTACTGGTAGGTGGGTAGGGGGTGGAATCAAGGGACGGTGGTCAGAGGTGGGTAGGGGGCAGAGACAAGGGGTGACTTGGACAGGGGAGTTCCTGCACCTATTCTCCGAGAAAAAAAGCCCTGCAATTAAGTATGTAAAGAAAATATGTAATCTATCTAGAGATATTTTCTATAAAAATCTCCTTTCTGGTCCTCAAACACACCCCTCAACATCCTCACTCAACTGGCTAGACGGCCTACAAATCCCTTCACTATCTAGCCAACAAATTGCTTCTCTTAATGAACCATGTACAGACCTTGAAATCAATAATAATATCAAATCTTTAAAATCATCCACTGCCCCAGGTCCAGACGGATTCACCACCTCCTATTACAAAAAATTTGCATCAATACTAACCCCTAAACTAACTAAACTGTTCAACCATATCCTACAAGGCAATCACTTCCCTGATGACATGCTATTAGCTAACCTATCCCTAATCCCTAAACCACACAAAGATTATTCCCTCCCACAAAATTTTCGACCCATTTCTGTCCTTAATAACGATCTAAAAATCTTTGGAAGAATCCTAGCAGATAGATTAGCTGGAGTTTCATCTTTGATTCATATTGACCAAACCGGCTTTATCCCTGGCAGACAAATAATAGATAATATCAGATTGGTCTCAAATATAATCCAAGATGCTAATATATATTCTCGCCAGGTCTGCCTATTAAGCCTTGACATACACAAGGCGTTCGATAGTGTAAATTGGACATACTTAAACCACCTACTCCCTAAATTTGGAATTTCAGATAAATGTATACATGGATTCAATGCCCTATATCACACCCCCCAAACTAGAATCAAAATACCAGGTAACAATTTAGATTTCTTCCCACTAAGTAGAGGCACTAGACAGGTCTGCCCATTACCCCCCTTACTCTTTGCGTTAGCAATGGAACCTCTCGCTCAATCAATAAGAAATAACATCAACATTAAAGGTTACACCAAGGGCCCTAAGGAATTAAAAATGAGTTTATATGCAGATGACGCTCTCCTATTTTTAACTGACCCACTTATCTCTCTACCCAATCTGTTGGCAGAACTCCACAAATTTCATAAGCTCTCTGGTCCAAGTATAAACTTAAACAAACACTCTGCTCTTCCTATTAACATCACTCCTATCATTACATCCAACTTGCAAGAAAAGCTTCCCTTCATATGGTGCCCCCATTCTTTTAGGTATCTTGGAGTTAATATCACCGCTTCCTATAACACTCTTTACCAATCTAACTGCCCACCCCTCTTTTCACAGATTAGCTCACTATTGAAGTTATGGTCCTCCTACCATATTTCATTCCTTGGTAGAATTTGCACTTTCAAAATGACAATACTCCCAAAACTTCTCTACTTTTTCAGAGCACTCGCAGTCAACATCTCCAAAACTAGATTAGATGCACTTCAAAGGGAAATTAATAAATTCATATGGTCAAATAAAAAAAAACCTAGATTCAGCTACTCCCTAATGCATAGACTGCAAATCAAAGGAGGTCTAGGACCCCCAAACATCTGGCAATACTTAGTGGCCAGATTCTCACAGCTAGCACAATGGTCTGCCCAAATAGATTTTATACCATGGTTAGCCTTTGAATATATCTCGATCCTCCCATTATTCCTTCCGTTCCTGGTCTCTTGCGGTCGGACATGAACTCTCACCATAAAATCCTAAAACAGAATGTAATAGTTGCACACTCCTTCCAATTTTGGCTTAAACACAAAAATACTTTTAAACTTTCCTCAGAAGTCTCCCCCTTAGCCTCATTCCTAGGGGATCCTAGATTCATACAGACATATAATGACTACAGCCCCTACACACTGTGGATTAACAATAAACTAACCTCTCTTAGATCCCTTCTCAATGACCTGAAGTTCCCCACTTTCCACCACCTCCAATCTCGATTTGGACTCCCAAATTTGGAACTTCCTAATTATACTCAGATTAGAAATTTCTTTGCAGATCACTATGCACTATCATTACAACCCCCTTTAACAATTTTTGAACACATCTGTATAAACTCCCCAAGAGATAGAGGTATAATTTCCCTATTATATAGTCATATCAGCAGACTTTCCCTCCCAGAGAAATCTGGACCCATGCTACATTGGGAAACAGATTTAGACTGCTCCTTCACAACCCCATCTTGGGAAAAAAATGATAGACAACCTCCGAAAAAGCAACTGTGCTATCTCAATCAGAGAAACACCAATTAAACTACTAACCAGATGGTATTTGACCGCGCAAAAGTTCATCATTTCTACCCTACAGCCTCCCCTAATTGTTTTAGGGGCTGCTCAGAACAAGGGACTCAAGTACACATATTCTGGAGCTGTAAGTTCCTAAAATCTGGTAAGCTGCTAATAACAAAATTAAAGAAGCTTCAGGCCAAACAATTGAACTTACACCCACAATATGTCTTCTGTTTGCTTCCATACCGAATATCCCAACCCCTTGCAACAGACTAATACATTCATTGTTTAGTGCCATACAATGGATGATCGCTTATAATTGGAGATCAACTAATCTCATCTGGTCACAAGTACTATCCAGAATGGAAATTATGAAACTCACTGAAAGAATCCATCATACACTCCATGACAATATGCATATTTTCAATAAACAATGGTCATATTGGGATCCTCCTTAATCTTCTCGATTTCTCCTAACACTTGTTTACCACTGTAATATAGTATTTGTAATCCCTTTGCCCATATTGCCTAGACAATGTTATCCTCCTCCAAGTTTCCTTTTTTTCCAATAACTTCTCTTTATGTGATATATTGTACAATATCATTTTATTGCATATAATTATCTGCTTTGTATCACTTTTTTTATTGATCTTCCAATAAAAACTTTTGTAAACAAGAAAATATGTAATCTAAATATGTGTATTAATATAGTATATTATTATATATACCGCCCATCTAAATTTGATTAAGAAAAAGAGAAATCCCCCTTCATTGGGACTTTTGAGGCAACACACACACTTGGGTAATGCAAAAAACAAATTTAATTTATTAAGTGTACACAAAAGTAATCGATCATGGGAATGATCGATGGTTAAAAAACATCAAAGTTTACCGGATTACTATATACCGGAGAGAATTATTTTGGTTGTCATACTGTTCATGTAAATTGTTCTTTGTTTTTTTTGTTTTTCTTGTATGTATTTGTTGTACAAACTTTGATGTTTGTTTAACCATCGATCATTCCCATGATCGATTACTTTTATGTACATTTAATAAATTTAGTTTTTCGCATTACCCAAGTGTGTGTTGCCTCAAAAGTCCCAAGTAAGGGGGATTTCTCTTTTTCTTAATCACATATGAGGGATGTGGCAACCACACCTTTTGGACCTGACACGGTGAAACCCTTTCTTTTGTCCATCTAAATTTGGGTATTATATTCAATATCTAACATATATGCAGTATCTGTGTAGCTAATTTTCATTAATGTATTATTCCGCCTAATCTGCAATATATATATATATATATATATATATATATATATATATATATATATATATATATATATATATATATACATCTATAGATATATATAATATATTTATAAACCAATTTCTTTGAACCACAGTCTAATATCTGGCAATGTTCAAAGCTTTTCCTTTTTGCCAGAAATATAGATGTAGTTTGTATTAGAAAGAATTCAGCCTTCATAGACAAGATTTTAATTACTCCCCTCCCCCATTTTCATTATTAAACGCCTTTACAATATGACCCAATAATTTGTCCGATTAATCAATCTCTATGCAGTTGTAACAATCTGGATGATCACATCTCAGTGTAATATTTTCCTTGCACTTGGCAGCACAATGTTGCCAAATTAGGTGATGGGTGGGGGGGGGGGGGGGTCTCCCTGTGGCATTTCAGGGCTCTGTAACTTCAATGCTTTTTTGGCAGCTCTCGCAATCCTCCCATTACCATTTGAAAAGTTGTAACCACTCTCAGCACATCAACCTATGAATAGAAATAAACAAAACAGAGAAAACGCCCATCTCAGCCTATTTCACCTGCAAATGACTAATTCATTTGATTGAAATTGCGGAAGCAAATGTTTGCCAAACATGCAAACGCACAAGTTTTGATGCTGTAATTTTAAAGAGTTTGACGTCTTTTGGAACTTTGAAAACCCTCACGAGGCAGTTCCCATAAGTTTGAGGCCCATCAGGACAAAAGAGCGCCACCAGTGACAAGAATTTTTCCAAGTCACTACAAAGCTATAAAAATGGCATTAAAAGATAAGAGTGAACATTGAACAAATTATCGTTTACATGCTTTAAATGTTGCTTAACCACTTCCCGCCTGCCCTATTGCAGATTTACATCCGCATTGTGGTTCCATTATCCTGACTGGGTGTTATATGACGTCCAGCAGGATAAGCTGATCGCGCGCGGCCCCGGGGGGCACTCAGCGTGGCAATCGGTGGTGCTGTGTGTCACTCTGACACACCGCATCTCCGATCCTGCTAAAGAGCATATGATGTAGGCTCTTAACCATGTGATCAGCTGTGACCAATAACAGCTGATCATAGTGGTAATCAGGACGTGTCGGGAAATGGCTTTCCACTGTTCGTGCTGACAGGGAAAGCCAATCGGCGGCTCTCCTGACAGGGGGGGTCTGTTCTAATAATCAGCGCATTGATTATCAGCACAGCCCCCATTAGAGATGCCCACCAAAATGCCAATCAGTGCCCAGCAAATGTCAATTAGTGCCCACCAAAATGCCAATCAGTGCCCATCAAAGTGCCAGTCAGTGTCCATCAAAATGCCAGTCTGTGCCCATCAGTAATGCATGTTGGTGCCCTTCACAGAGGCCAATCAGTGCCCATCAGTAATGACTGTCAGTGCGTCCTCATCAGTGTTGCCTATCAGTGCCATCTATTAGTGCCCATCAGTGCCACCCATCAGTGCTGCCTATCGGTGCCCATCAGTGCTGCCTATCGGTGCCGCGTATCAGTGCCCTCCAGTGCTGCATATCATTGCAGCCTATCAGTGCCCACCAGTGCTGCATATCAGTGCCGCCTATCAGCACTGGATAAAATTGTCTCCTCATCAGTGCCCATCAGTGCTGCCTATCGGTGCCCATCAGTGCTGCCTATCGGTGCCCATCAGTGCTGCATATAAGTGTCTCCTCATCAGTACCACCTTTTAAGTGCCACCTCATCAGTGCCACCTCATCGGTGCCCATCTGTGCTGCCTCATCAGCGCCCATTAGCGCAGCCTCATCGGTGCCCGTCAGTGAAGGAGAAAACAACGTTTTATAACAGAACGAAGAAAAACCTATTTTGTTCAAAAATTTCGGTCTTTTCTAGTTTGTTTAGCAAAAAATATAAAACCCAGTGGTGATCAAATACCACCAAAAGAAGGCTTTATTTGTGGGAAGAAAATGATTTAAAAAATGATATAAATGTAGTTTGGGTACAGAGCTGAGGCTGTCAGTCACAGGCTGTGTGCTGGAGATCCCTCCCAGTCACCTTTTTTCTCATTCCAGTGCTGAGGTCCTAGGTCTATACACCTATTGTGCCCATTGTGAGGGTTTCCCGCCATCCCTGTGTTGATCACCTGGGTCTGCACACCTGCTGTGCTCATTAGGAGGGGCTCCCACCATTAAGGTGCTGAGTTCCTAGGTCTGTACACCCACTGTGCCCATTATGAGGGGCTCCCACCATCCCTGT
This sequence comes from Lithobates clamitans, assembly GCA_037952925.1. NCBI lineage: Eukaryota > Metazoa > Chordata > Amphibia > Anura > Ranidae > Lithobates > Lithobates clamitans. Next base: position 991,410 of record JBBGZY010001633.1, read on the forward strand.
GCTAAGTTCCTAGGTCTGTACACCTGCTGTGCCCATTATGAGGGCTTCCCACCATCCCTGTGTTGAGCTCCTGGATCTGCACACCTATTGTGCTCATTATGAGGGCTTCCCACCATCCCATGTTGAGCTCCTAGGTCTGTACACCTGCTGTGCCCACTGTGAGGGGCTACCACCATTCCGGTGCTGAGTTCCTAGGTCTGCACACCTGCTGTACCCATTATGAGGGGCTCCCACTATTCCAGTGCTGAGTTCCTAGGTCTGTACACCTATTGTGCCCACTATGAGGGCTTCCCACCATCCCTGTGTTGAGTTCCTGGGTCTGCACACCTGCTGTGCTCATTATGAGGGACTCCCACCATTCCGGTGCTGAGTTCCTAGGTCTGTACTCCCACTGTGCCCATTATGAGGGGCTCCCACCATCCCTGTGCTGAGTTCCTAGGTCTGTACACCTGCTGTGCCCATTATGAGGGGCTCCCACCATTCTGGTGCTGAGTTCCTAGGTCTGTACACCTGCTGTGCCCATTATGAGGGGCTCCCACTATCCCTGTGCTGAGTTCCTAGGTCTGTACACCTATTGTGCCCATTGTGAGGGCTTCCCACCATCCCTGTCTTGAGCTCCTGGGTCTGCACACCTGCTGTGCTCATTATGAGGGGCTCTCACCATTCCGGTGACGTGTTCCTAGGTCTGCACACCTGCTGCGCCCATTATCAGTGGCGTTGTTAGGTGGGTGCGGTCCGCACCCGGGTGACACCCGCCAGAGGGGTGACACCCGTAGGTAGCGGCATGCACTGCTAACACTGCCCGCTGCCCTGATCTGTGCCTCAGGTCTCCCTCAGCGTAGCGGACTGAAGCCGCCTCCCCCTCCTCTGTACATCCACACAAGAGGAGGAGGAGCCCGAGGGACACACACAGCTGTGTGTATCTGTCCGCGCTGTTCTGAGGTCTGTAAACTTTATGTATATGTGGGTGGACATGTGCAGGGGGTGTCTATACTAATGGGGGGCTCTGCACTGGTGGGGGGATTTTATACTGATGGGGGCTCTGCACTGAAGGGGGATTCTATACTAATGAGGGGTCTGCACTGAGGGGGGATTCTATACTAATGGGGGGGTCTGCACTGAAGGGGGATTCTATACTAATGGGGGGCTCTGCACTGAGGGGGGATTCTATACTAATGGGGGCTCTGCACTGAGAGGGGTTTCTATACTAATGGGGTGGTCTGTACTGAGGGGGAAATCTATACTAATGGGGGCTCTGCACGGAGGGGGGAATCTATACTAATGGGGGGGTCTGCACTGAGGGGGGATTCTGTACTAATGGGGTGGTCTGCACTGAGGGGGGATTCTATACTAATGAGGGGGTCTGCACTGAGGGGAGATTCTATACTAATGGGGGGCTCTGCACTGAGGGGGGATTCTATACTAATGGGGGTCTCTCCACTGAGGGGGGATTCTATACTAATGGGGGGCTCTGCACTGAGGGGAGATTCTATACTAATGGGGGCTCTGCACTGAGGGGGGATTCTATACTAATGGGGGGTCTGCACTGAGGGGGGATTCTATACTAATGGGGGCTTTGCACTGAGGGGGGATTCTATACTAATGGGGGGGTCTGCACTGAGGGGGGATTCTATACTAATGGGGGGGCTCTGCACTGAGGGGGGATTCTATACTAATGGGGGCTCTGCACTGAGGGGTGATTCTATGCTAATGGGGGGGTCTGCACTGAGGGGGGATTCTATACTAATGGGGGCTCTGCACTGAGGGGGGATTCTATACTAATGGGGGGTCTGCACTGAGGGGGGATTCTATACTAATGGGGGGGCTCTGCACTGAGGGGGGATTCTATACTAATGGGGGGTCTGCACTGAGGGGGGATTCTATACTAATGGGGGCTCTGCACGGAGGGGGGATTCTATACTAATGGGGGCTCTGCACTGAGGGGGATTCTATACTAATGGGGGGTCTGCACTGAGGGGGGATTCTATACTAATGGGGGGTCTGCACTGAGGGGGGATTCTATACTAATGGGGGCTCTGCACTGAGGGGGGATTCTATACTAATGGGGGCTCTGCACTGTGGGGGGATTCTATACTAATGGGAGGGGGTCTGCACTGAGAGGGGGATTCCATACTGATGGGGGTCAGCACTGAGGGGGGTGTATGTACTGATGGGGGGTCTACACTGAGGTGGGAGGTTGATACTGATGGAGGGGGGTCTGCAGACTCTGCACTGAGGGAGGGTGTCTGTACTGATGGGGGAGTCTGCAATAAGGGAGGGGAGTCTGTACTAAGGGAGGTGGACAGTACTATTGTGCCCATAATGAGGGCTTCCCACCATCCCCGTGTTGAGCTTCTGGGTCTGCACACTTGCTGTGCTCATTATGAGGGTCTCCCACCATTCTGGTACCGAGTTCCTAGGTCTGTACACCCACTGTGCCCATTATGAGGGCTTCCCACCATCCCTGCATTGAGCTCCTGGATCTGCACACCTGTTGAGCTCATTATGAGGTGTTTTCACCATCCCCACCATCCCTACCATCCCTGTGCTGAGTTCCTAAGTCTGGATCCCTTTAGTGCCCATTATGAGGGTTTCCCACCATCCCTGTACTAAGTTCTCAGGTCTACACACCTGCTGTGCCTATTATGATAGAATCTCACCATCCCCGCACTGATATTCTGGGTCTGTACAGCTTCTACACCCTTTTTTAAGGGGTTCCCGCCATCCTTGCACCAAGTTCCTGCATATTCACACATTATGAGGGGTTCCCATTGATACTGTCCTGTGTTTCCAGGTCTGCAGTCTTTCTGTTTCCATTATAAGGGGCTCCCACCATCCCTCCTGAATTGTGGCTTTATTTTATATCATATATATCCCCTCTGCTTCCTGTCATGAAGATACAATAATGGAAATTCAAATCTGACAAGGAGTCTAAAATCTCATCACTCCATCCAAATTTTTGAAAAGTTTATTTTTTTTTACTATAGCTATATACTATATGTTAAAGGGAACTGCATTCTCAATATTTACCACTAGATGGCAGAGGACTACACCAAATGATGTAGCCGCAAACCAGATTTGTCTATAACGTATACTTATTTTTGTTCTTGTTATTTTTACTTTCTGCCTGTAAAAAAAAAAAGAATATATGTCACATCATCCCACCCTTTTTACCTTTTTTAAATTTTAATTATTCTGACATGAGAATTCCATAGACTGCCATTGCTAAATTCCTTTTGAAAATGCTGGTTGCCTGACGCTCTCATGATCTCAGTCGCTGTTCTCAAACTAGCAAAATATCTATCGATCTGCCAGAAATCCAGTCTGCTGCTCATGTCCTGTTTCAGATGACAACACTACCTCTGCTGCACTGAAATCCCAACCAGGGTCATCAGCACTGCCCGACTACAGAATTCCACTTATTCCCCGCACCACGTTGATTTTTTTTTCCCCAAGCAAACCAACGCTGCTACATTGACTCTCAAGAGCCTGCACACTTACTGGGTGTAGGGAAAGGTTCTGTATCTTGGGAGATGTAGTTCTGGGAGCATCCCTGAGTAGAGAAGAAACACAGATAACAGGGGAGCTGAAGAACATACATTGATTACCAGATATCAGCACTTGTTGGGGGGGGCATTGCATGCAGACATGCACGCTGGAGCCACAAGGCTGCACACAGAGGTGCTGATGTGTGATTGCATGTCAGATATTTGCAAAAGTCCTCCACCTGCTTGCTGGCGCATGCACGACGCTATTGGCTTACTGACATCAGTCCAGGCCAAATCTTAACTCTCTTACTTCATGTAGGGAAAGGACTCTCGGGAGATGTAGTTCTGGGGGAGTGCCTGAGCATGAAGATCATGGGGGAGCTGAAGAACATACATTGGTTACCGGGCATGAAGAACATACATTGATTACCAGGCATCAGCACTTCATTACCAGTTTGGTGTCACTGGGTTTGGACATTCGTCATTGCGCAGACATGCATGAGGCTGCACCCATATATGAGTGCATATCAGCTATTTGTAAAAATCCTCCGTCTGCCCACTGGAACATGTATTGACTATTGACTTCCTGACATCAGTCCAGGCTAGGGTTGCCACCTATTCGGGATTCACCCGGACAGTCCGGGTTTTGAATCATGTGTCCTGTTTTCAGGTGGACTGAAGCCTGGACACATGATTCAAAAATTGGACTGTCCTACATTATTCAGACAGGAATGTGACTTGGAGCAGGGCCTGACAGGAGGGTGAGGGGGCACAATGTGCGCCACATTACTATTCTTTTTGGAGCATCCAAAGGTGTCCCAGATCTGTTACAATCCTACTGTAGAGTGTATACTAAAAAAATAAATAATTGCTGTGCGCCACTAAAGTGTTTGGGTTTGGCTTAAAGAAAAGTGGCAACCCTAGTCCAGGCCAAACCTTAACTCACTCACTGGGTGTAGGGAAAGGATTCTCGGGAGATGTAGTTCTGGTAGTTCTGCGTCACATAAAACTGAGCTCCCAGCAGTTGTTATGGGAAGACTTTTAATCGTGAGTTCAGACCTAGCTCAGTTGCCACTTACCTTGGTTGGAGGACATTATATTACCTCTAAAGTCCCACATTTGTAGAAAATAGTTTTGGTTACCTTGGTTGGAGGCCAACCTGATGTGAGTAAGGAGAGAGAAGCACCCGGTGTCCAGAATAAGGAAACTCTTGATGAAGAATATAATTGTTTATTGGGTATAAAACATGTACAGGTAGAGGTGACATGTTCTGGGGAATTGCCTCCCCTTTCTTCTGGGCAGTTGGTAAATTCTAACGGAGATGGGTAAGTTCCTCGGTTGTATCCAAGGTTTTTATGAAAGCTTATGACTGCTTGTGAGATGCAGAGGCATTTTTTTTTTTTTTGGTGGCACTGCATCTCACAAGCGGTCCAACCTGTTATGGAAATGATTAGGAGCTCCAATCGAGCCCAAGGTTATCTGCTGCTGTCTCTAATTGAAAAGTGTGGATATGCATGCATATAAAAGTAAACACTCTGAGACACGCTCAGCACCGTTACTTCTTACACTTCTAATTTATTCAAGGCGGTGCTAATGTGTTATACACAAAAATACGTCATTGCTATGTTAGTCTAATAGGTACATCTCATTGGTTAAGATAAAAAAAGAAGATGGAGAATCTTCATAACGAGGTTTGGCTGTCCTTGGTTTTATCTTCAGTTCCGCGTTCTTCTGATGTGTGGGATGTAGGGGGTACCCGCCATTTTGAGAAAAATATAGGAACAGAGCAAACCTGTATACTTATATAATGAGTAAGCAGAAAAATATGTATGCACATAAGAAAATAGACATTTTCAGATTATTATTATTATTATCTACATCACATTCCTTCACACAACCCATCTCCGTTAGAATGTTGTTGGTTGGTACATGCTAACAGAGATGGGTAGGCTCCGCAGTTGTTCCTTTTCATCAGCTTTCATAAGAAACTTAGGTACAACCACAGATCCTACCGACCTCAGTTAGAATGTATCAACAGCCATGAAGAAGGGGGAGGCAATTCCCCCCCGAAACGTGTTGGCTCTATCTATACATATTTTACCTCCATTAAATGACCATATTTTTCATCAAGAGTTTCCTTATTCTGGACACTGGCGCTCCTCTCTCCTTAAGTATCTTCTCAACTGATGTGATAGCTCTGTCGTACCAGCAAGGTAGTAGTCCATGTATCCAAAGATTGATCAACACCATTCATCACCTGCAGAACCACCTAATATCTATCACTATATAATATCTTCTTCTCTTCTCTCCCTTTTCTTTGTGTGCTGCAGGTAAGCCCCTAGGTGTAGAAAGATGTAAAAAAGCAGCTCTTACATCCTTTTTAGATGTTCACGGTGCCTAGGCCAGTTGCCATTAGCCTCTACACTCTACACGGTGCAGCACCCCTCGATACCCCCCCCCCAGCACCAATCCCCTGTGGCTCCCCTGCAGCTGCTGGCTTCTGCTCCTCCCCTCCTACCAGAGGAGAGAGCATTCATATCTAAAGGGATGCAGGTGATGCCAGATAACGCTAGAACAATATCCTGCCCTTCCTTCCTTGTTCTTCTCCTCCAGGGCATTTCCTTTTCTATGTGCCTCCAGACACTTCATTGAAGGCATGTGAAGTATGCGGATAATAGTCGTGGTTGCTGGCATTAAATCAACCATATCATCTCATTTTTTTTATTTTTAACAAAATGCAGAACTTTAACTATTCATTTAAATTCACAACACATTTATGACAAACTCTTGGTTATCCAGTTCTTTTTTGTTGACTGAAGTTAAAACTGGACTTTACTGGACACTATGGTGTCTATTTATGAAAAATTTGCCATAAGCATTTGTGGATTTGCGAAACACGTTGGAATTTATTTTGGACTTTGTTACCAACAGATACAATTATCTCAGACTCTTTCATCTGTTTATGGTCTGGTGTAGAAATGATATTGACGTCGTCCCGTGCACGAGCGGCCTGCGCGCCCCGCTTGGTGATCAGCGATGATCACCGAGTCTATGAGAGTCTATTTGCCTTTAAAAGGTAAGGAAGAGATTTGGGGTCTTTTTGACCCAGATCTCTCCAGAAAGAGGACCTGTCATCCTTATTTCTATTGCAAGGGATGTTCACATTTCTTGTAATAAGAATAAAAGTAATAAAAAAAATGGAAGGGACGGTGTAAAAATAAAAAGTAAAATAAATAAGAAAAAAAAAAAGAACGCACCCCATCCATCTGTTTTTGCACGCAGAATCGAGCACATACGTAAGTCGCAGATGTAAACGGTGTTCGCACCACACATGTGAGGTATCGCCGTGGACGTTGGAGCGAGAGCAATCATTTTAGTGCTAGACCTCCTCTGTTACTCTAAACAGCTGAGCTGTTTTTTTTTTCTTTAAAACGTCACCTATGGAGATTTTTAAGTGCCGTAGTTTGCCGCCATTCCACGAGTGTGCGCAATTTTAAAACGTGACGTGTTAGGCATTTCACATTTTACAAAAAAACTGGGGTATATTTTGTGTTTTTTACTTTAAGTCATTAAAATTAATTTTTTTTTCCCAAAAAAACTGCGTTTGAAAAACTGTTGTGTAAATACCGAGCGACATAAAAAAATGCAACGATCGCCATTTTATTCCCTAGGGTCTCTGCTAAAAAAAAAAAAAAAAAAAAAAAAAGCATAATATTTGGGTGTTCTACGTAATTTCCTAGAAAAATGCTTAAACTTGTAAACAAAAAGTGCAAGAAAAAGCCTGGTTGACAAGTGGTTAATATCACTTTAAGACTTCACTTGCTGCATGCTTGTTCCAGGTTTAGTTTATTGAAAAAAAAAGCACAATGACTACTTCAGCACTGTGACAGCCAGGCAACCGACATTTTCTAGATCCATAACAAATTGGGATCCAGCACGGCAATCTCCCCTTCTGAATGTCAGAGAGACATGGGAACTCGATAAACTCACCTAAACCTGATCATATCTGTGCGGATTATAAACTAAAAATCACAACCAGAACTGTTTTTTGTTAGTAAAGTTTTCTTTTTATATAATAAATATTCCATAAAAATGTTACATGGGCTTAAAAAAATATATTAAAAACATATAAAAGTATATTAACCACATGTACAGTGCAACACAATAGACAAAGCTTATTAATAACCAACATTGTGACATCCCATAATTTCAGCTATATACATTAAATAGCAAACTGTTAAATAAAAAGGTTTTCTGTGCCTACACTGAACCTGTTAGTTAAATTACTAGAAAATCAAAAACAAACACTTTGAGGTATATCTATAAAAAAAAAAAAAAAAAAAGTTGCAGAGCTATTCGTCCTATGCAACCGAGTGTACATTCTTCCAGTGAAAAGTCGAACGTCATTAGGCTTTTTTCTCTCCAGGTCAAACGTTATTCATTCATTATAACTAGACTAGTTTGGGAAAATACAGCATTTAGCCACTAGGTGGAGCTAACAAGCATATTAAATATGAGTTATAATCATCAGCTCCACCTAGTGGCCATAAAGCAGTATTACATATTGTATTTGATGAGAATAAATAACATTCAATCAGGACAGAAAATAGCCTTACAAGATTTGATTTTGCTCCGATTTGCACAGGAGGAATGCGGTTTCACATGACAAAAAACTCTGCATTTATTTTTTTTTCTATAAATCCACCCTTTATTAAGAGCCCTGAGCAAATGAGACGCAGGTAGGAGACCCAAACCAGCTGAGAATCTTACTGCCGGGAACTGGAACATCTTCAGCCATGGAGGATGATGGGAGTTTTGGTGCAGCCACAGCCAGAGTCTCAGCATGGTCCTCTAAGATTCACATATTCTTCAATAGGGTAATATATAAATTAAATGCAACATTGTTTGAATTAAGCAGCACCAGATAGATCAATTCTAATATTTCAGGAATGATTTTTTTTATACTATGCTTTTTTTTTTCTTTGGAATATTCATTATACATTTAAAAAAAAATATTAAAAAATGTGGAAAATTGCTATCAATAGAGCTAATTTAAGTCTTACAGCTTCCTCTGCTTAGGAAGCGCTATGCCCCCCTCCCCCCCCACACACACAGATTTCTCCTTTCTTCCTGCTGTTCAATACCCATCACCTGCACGGGAAGCAAGGGGAAATTCCACAAGGACACCTCTCTTATGATACTAGAAAATGTATTATTATTTATTCTGGGGGGAATTTCCTGCCAATGTCTGTCTGACACACATCACTTACACAGGAATTTGGGAGATTTTCATTCACTTCCTGTGTCCATAAGAAAAAAGAAAGCCAAATAGATGGAATTTAGGACATTTTTTCTTTACTTCCTGTTCTAGCTGAGACCTGCCAAATAGGCATTCATTTGGTAGATTTTTTCATTCATTTCCTGTTCTGTCTGACACTCCTCAGAAAGGAATTTAGGAAATGTTCCTTTATTTCCTGTTCTATCTGAGACCTGCCAAATAGACGTTAACATGATAGATTTTCATTCATTTCCTGGTCTGTCCAAAAACCTGCCAAATAGATGGGAATTTAGTACATTTTACATTACTTCCTGTTCTATCTGAGACCCGCCAAATTGATGTTAATATGGTAGATTTGCATTCATTTCCTGTTCTGTTTGACACTGGCCAAATAGACAGGGATTTAGGAAATTTTCCCTTAACTCCTGTTCTATCTGAAGCCTGCCAAACAGATATGAATATGGTAGATTTTCATTCTCTGCTCTGTCTGGCACTATATAAATAGACTGGAATTTCAATGTTTTTTCTTCTTTCTTTTTTGTCCTGTTCTGTCTGCAATCCACCAACTAGACATGAATTTGGGAGATTTTCTTAATTTCCTGTTCTTTTGTACATTCAAAAAAAAAAACAGAAGAAGGTCAGGACATTTTCATTCACTTCCTGCCGTGTCTGACACCTAGACAGGAATTTAGGAATTTTGCTTCACCTCCTGTTCTATATGATATCCAAAAAGGCAGGAATTGTGGAAATTGACCTTCTTCTACACAGGAAGTCAAGAGATCTTCCTTCACTTCCTGTTTTGTCTGACTCCCATAAAAGAGACCACAAGTAAAGAGAAATCCCCAAAATCAGGATACAGTAATGAATCCTGGCATGGGTTCTCACTCATCACTCTATTCAAACCTCAAAAACAATAAAGCTTTGGCTAAAGGGCACTGCAATACCAATATATACCACTAGATGGCATAACAGTAAAGGAGATATTGTGTAATGTGGAATCTTATGTTGGCCTACAAAATTTTATATTATAAATATATATATATATATATATATATATATACACAGTGTATGTTTCATGCTTTAGTGAGGCACTGTGCTTCCATGATGTTGTAATATGCTTATGATGCAATAAAGGAGCTTGTAAGATAATGAAATACGTTATTCTACAATTAGGAAATCAGATCTCACTCACCATTGGACACACATGAATCATTTCTCTATGCAGGCATATAAGATTTGTAGTGAGGTAGTTGCAGTGCAATTTCTATGACTTAAAGTGTATGTATAGCCAAAGCTTTTTTGATTTTGTTTTGCACAGAGCGGTTCGTTGTTTTGTTGCGCTCGTCCTTTGGCGGGATTAGTAAGGAAGAAAGGAAGGAAAAGGAAATCTCCACAAAGTAAGGGTAAATTCCATATTGATTGTCACTGGAACCAGTGTTCCCATTGGAGGATGTTCCCCCCAACTCATGTTCTGAAGACAGTTTTAGCTAAACATACACGTTAAAGCAGACCTTCCACTTCAGTGACAAGATCTGCTTCTTCAAGCGAACCCCTCCCCTTCCCTGAAACGGTAGATGAAAAGACAAAATTAACCTGTAGGGGGAGTAAATGTTAGATAATATACTTGTCGTTCCATTGTTTCTTGCCAGATCTCAGAGAGAACGTTGAGTAGCCCCAATCTTTCAAAAAGACAATCCCGCGCTGTGCAAGATTTGGGCAACTCAACGTTCTTAAAGATCTGGCTGGAAGGAGGATGACATCACCCCTTGCACTAAGGAAGCCAAGGAAAGGCAGGTAATTTTATCTAACCATTTTTTTCTCCCACAGGTTCTTCCAAAAAAAAGGGGGGCACCTAGGATAAATGGACATATGGAGAAACAGACAATGCCCAGACCAATACCCCAGAAGATCCAGCAGACGGTGCTGGGTTGTGATGTCTTCCCTACACCTGAGGACAACAGGAAGAAAGGAAATGAAAGCTGGAAACTCGTTCTTTTTCAAATACTGAAATTTTATTGCAGTTGGAGTACAAAAAATACAGCAGCTTGTGCGTTTCGGTTGTTAGCTTTAGTCATAGCCATCATTGGCTATGACTAAGGCGAAATGCGTAAGCTGCAGTATTTCTTGTACTCCGCCTGCAATCAAATTTCAATATTCGGAAGAACAAGTTGCCATCTTTCATCTCCTTTCCTCATAGGATAAGTTGACTTTGCCTAAAGTGCAAGGTTCACCTCAAAGGAGAAACATCTTCATGAAAGCAAAGAGCCTTGTGGACAAGCAGAACTTTGGAAATGAGTCTTCGGGAACTAAGTTCCATGCAAACAA